>RJWH01001770.1:288770-316359 GCA_004363575.1 Solenodon paradoxus
ACACACACACACACACACACACACACACACACACACACACACACACACCCAAAATTCCCATGGGATTTGGATGACCAGGGCCTCACCGGCTGACCTGACTTGTCTAAACCTGCTCTGATCTTATTACTGAGCCTTGTGCCTCTGATGGAGTTTCTTCACTGAGCCGGGCTGAATAACTGGGTCTGCGTATGCAGCTTTGTCCCAAGACCCTCTGGCTCCCCCTGCCACTCCGGCAGCAGACATCCCTACTCCAGCCCAGCCCGGATCCTCAGGCCTGGTCCAGGTACAGAGGGAGCCAGAGTCATGGCAATGTTTACAATCCAGGAAACCAACAAAAGCTGTCAGAATGCCTGTGCATCACCGTGAAAGAGATCAACAGAAGAAAAAGAGGCGAAGAATCGAAACAGGGCTTCCAGAGAAGAGGAGCTGTGGAAGGGAAAGTTACTCTCACTAGTCATTAGGAAAAGGGAGATGAAAACAAGAGTGAAATACCATTTCACATTCAACGGTTTAAAATCAATACACCTCATCAGAGCAGGTGAAGAAACAGGAATTGTATAGACTGCTGAAGGAGGTGCCTACTGGGGCAGCCACTTTGGAGGACAATTTGATGATCCTCAGTAATGCTAAAGAGGTAGAAACATGACCCAGACTCTGCACTTCCCGCTGGCAGCCAGAGAGACATTCTCCTGCGTGTCCACGGAGACACGCATCATCATGCAGCACGCATCATAATCAGGAGATATTACGGGAACTGTTCTCAGCAGGAGGACACATAATGGAGGTGTCATAAGATAACAGACACCCGAGATTACAGTAAGTGGATCTGATTTACACAGATTGGCGCCGACAGATCTCAAAAGCATACTGGCGAGATAAAGCGATTTGCAGAAATGATGCCATTTGGCTAGTGTTTAAAACACAGAACAAGACCACATACTGTCTGTGGATACATACCTACCTACTTGGTAAATGTTTTAAAATGTATTTGGGCACAAAAATAAATGCTTCAGGGAAGGAAGCGCAAGGGAGGCCATAGGGAGGCTTTCCGTTATCCTGTGACAGTTATTTCTTTCAAAAAAGCATATAGATACTGATGCAAATAAGCCCAAATAGTTAAAACAAAATGACTTTGCTGGAAGGTCCATATGTGTTTGTTCTATCATTTCCTGTACTTTTCTGTATGCTTCAAATATTTTTTTTTTCCCTAGGGAGAGAAGGAAGTATTTTTTATTATTGTTAATTATTTTTATTTTTACACATTAAATAAACTCACATGTAGAGGTTCCCCATTCCTCAGATGTACGTCCACACACCCTGCCCTCCACCAAATCACCAAGTGTTCTTCTTCATTGTCCAGTGGGCACCACCCCCATTTCTCGCCCCCGCACCCCCCATCCCATTCCCTGTAGGTAACTCAGTTCAAGAGTTGGTTTTGTTTCATCTGTTCCTTTATTTTGTCTTTATAATTCCACTTATGAGTGAGGTCATCTGCTATCTTTCTTCTTTTGACTTGTTTCACTGAGCATCATCCCCTCTAGATCCATCCATGTTGACTCAAATGACAGGGTTTCGTCTCTTCTAAGGGCTGTGTAGTGTCCATTGTATTTATGCACCACATCTTCTTGATCCATCCATCTGATGTTGGGCACTTAGGAAGTTTCCAGGTCTTAGCTATTGTGAGTAGGGCTGCAGTAAACATGGGGGTGCATACATCTCTGCAAGTGAGTGTTTTGTATCTTTTGGGTAAATACCCAGAAGTGAGATGACAGGATCATATGGGATTTCCATCTTCAACTTTTTGAGGCATCTCCACACTGTTCTCCATAGGAGCTGCACCAATTTGTACTCCCACCAACAGTGTAAAAGTGTTCCCTTTTCTCCACATCCTCGCCAACATGTGTTACAGGAAGATGTAGTGTTGAAGGAGGGAAGCGGGGAAAGGAGGAGGAAGCACCTTTATTTAGTTGTTCAGTTTCTGTGGTGCATTCCCCCTCTACCCCTGGTCACAAACCCAGGTCCTTGGACCTCACGTGGTCTACACCCCAGCAACCACAGCACCTGAGCCACCAGGGCACACCGAAATATTTCAAAATCTGTAATTAAAATCAAAACAGACACGCCTGGTGGATTAGCAGTTTAGTGCACTGGGCATCGTCCACATGAATTCCAGGGTCCCCTGTTCAAGACCCAGGACCGGGAGAAACAACCAGGATGAACAAGAAGTCAATAAAATAAAGTGCTTCTTCCTCCTCTCTCTTCCTGCCTGCACCTTCCCTTTAAAAAAAGGAAAAGGAAAAAAAAAACAAAGAAAAGGAAGAGCACTCTGATACTGTGATTATGCAGCGATGCCAGGCAGGGCAGAGGGCTGGTGGCAGAGATCACTGTTTTCCATGCCCCACCTGGAATCTCCCCCCACCCCCATCCCACATACACACACGCCCCTTACAGTGTCCCAAGGATTCAGCCACAAAGCTATAGGTCTTGCTGGCCCCATCTGGACCCCTGGAGGTCACCTGCCCTGGTCTCCTGCTGAAAAACCTGGTCCCTCACCCACCGCGCCCCCACGGACTCCCGCTGGAGGCATGTCGCAGGGGGCCACCTGTCTCTGACCACACAGAGTCAAGCAGAGAGCGTGGAGCTTAGAGCAAGGAGCCCTGGGTTCAAACATAAGGGTGATAGAAGCAGCCCGGGTCTCTCTCAATTGGGGGGCCGACCTACCAGCCCTAGAACTCACCTCTGGTCTCACTGACATGTGAGAGAAAGAAATGCTATCTTGTTTAAGCCACTACGATTTTAGAGATTAACTAAAACAATGCTTGTTCTTCCCCAGTGCCCTGTCCCTCCCCTTCAACATTATCAAAAACTTCGCTTCTCCAAGTGTGGTCCATGGACCAGCAGCGTACATCTGAGTCCTTAACTCCTTCACTCAGATGAAAGATCCCACGTACTCGTGCCCATGTACGTGCCCATTGGCATGTGCGAAGCCCTGCTCTGGGCCTAGGGTTTCAACAGCGGCTTTCTTAGTGCCTGAACTCTCTAAAATCACAACAGTGGAAAATCAGGTACCGAGTCGCGTGTGGTCTACAGCTTCTCCCAGGGCAAACAGGACATTGCCATCGCGTCCACCAGCCCCTCAAGCTGGTGACAGGGCAGTGGGCAAGAGGGAGCTCACAAGCTAAGGGGGGGTGTTGTGGCTTCTCTCGAGGTGACCTTACCACCCCCTACCAGTACCCCCAGGTCAATCAAGGAGGCTCCAGGTGGTCAGGGAGGACTGCCTGGAAGAAGGAAACCGAGGGGGTGTCCCACTTCCCAGAGGACTGACTCAGTGGTCAGCAAGTGACCTCCTCCAAACCATTCGAACAGCCCTGTTCCTCCAGGAAGACATCAGGGGAGGAAGAATGAATGAAAAAGGACGGAGGTCTTTTCTCCTAAGGTGTGCAGTTATGGTGGCCAGGTCTGCAATGTCCCAGGGTAGCATGTGTGAGCGTTCTTCAGGGTGACTAGTCGTGGCTCCCTCCAACCCCAGTTCTGCTGAGGGTCCCTTGCCTTCCCAGGGCTCTGTGGGCTCCTGCGACTACTCAGGGGAGCACATATCTTTGCCAAATGGTGGGGAACAGGCTGCCTCGTCTCCTGCCTATTGTCTCTGATTTTTCTCTCCTTCTGCTCAAATTCAGAACCTGGGCAGGAAAGTCAACACCCAAATTGCAGACGTAGTGCATTCTGGTAGCTCCCGAGTTAGGCTGGTGGTGTGGCCACATGCGGCCAAGGACTTGGGTTTGCCACTGGGGGGGGGGGGGGGGCACAACCAAAAATAAACAAATAAATAAAAGTGCGTCTTCCTCCTCTCGTCCTGCCTGCCCTCTTGCCTTCATTCCTGCTGCACCTTTCTTTAAAAAAAAAGTGATCGTGGTGATGGGCGCACAGCGCCGTTGAATTGCACACTTGGTGTGAAATACATAACACATGCTTAAAACGGATCTTCTCCAGAGTCCCTCCTTGTGAAATTTCAGGCACAGATATTCCAGAAGCCTCCAAAGATGAAAAATAGGCCACATTTTTCCTAAAAGGGTCAGGAACTAGAATAGCTCCCGACTGCTCAGCAGCAGCACCAAGAAGATAAGGCAGCCTCGCTTCAAAGTGATGCAGAAAAGCCACCTCCTGCCCAGGATCCTGCAGGCAGGAGGAGCCATCAGCCGGGACAGGGAGCTAGAGACCCCTGGGACCCACGGGTCTTGAAAGATGTTCCTCCCACCGGACTGTCTCTGGAGTTCGGGACTGTGTCCCCAACGGGAAGGAGTAAACCGAGGTGATGTGCGGAACAGAAAAGGGGTCCCCGGCGCAGAGGGGAAGCGGTCCCCAAGGGCAGGGGGAGAGCCGAGGGTTGCAGCCAGACCGAAGAAAGAAACCTCTGCTGTCTTTTAAAATAAATAAAACATGGTCTATACTCCTCCCCAATAAAATAGCAAGTGCTGACAGAAAACATAATGGGCAAAAAAGGGCGACCTGGCCCAGCACCCACCTGCTTCCAGCGATGGCTGACGAGGCCTCTCAGGTCCCTCGGGTCGGGCGCCGAGCTCAGCTGGGGACCCGTATGGTTGGCCCCGATGCTTTGACCACTGGGGACTGAGGCAGACATCCTGTCAGGCACACTCGTGCCCCAGGTGCTCAGCACTAACTCACCACCTTACCCTCCGACATCTCCAGAAGGGACTCTTGTCCCCTCTCTGGAAAGTTGAAGGTAACTGTGACCAGAGCTTTGTTCTTGCTTGACCAGGACCTTTCCTCTGACGACAATACAGG
Source organism: Solenodon paradoxus (assembly GCA_004363575.1). NCBI lineage: Eukaryota > Metazoa > Chordata > Mammalia > Eulipotyphla > Solenodontidae > Solenodon > Solenodon paradoxus. The sequence goes on from RJWH01001770.1 coordinate 293,574, forward strand.
GTCCTTCTCCAACACAGCTGGACCCCAGCTTCCGCCCCCTCTGTATATTGGCCTCCTTTTTCACTCATTTGTTTGAAAATGCTACCTGATAAAATCGTCGAACTTTTCCTTTGGTGAAGGAAGAAGAAAATGAAAGTGTGAAATGAAGAGTGAACCCCGAAAGCTTGAAATCACAGAAGCCAGTGTGCAAAGGAATCCAGGTGAGCACAGAGCTGGAAAGTCTGAAGCGGGAAGTCCAGCCTTCAAGAGCCTGTGTTTTCTCCTAAAAGATGGGAATGGGTCGGGGTTCTAGGCAATTTCACGGCCCCAGGAGCCCAAGATGGCCCAAACGCTGCACGCCCCCAGCTCCCGGCGCCCCGAGCCTGCAGCCCTGCGGAGCAGGCGCAGCAACGCCGCCCATGACCACGAGGTGGCGCCAGGAAACCGCGTAAGATTTCCAAAACCTGACCCATCCGGGCCCCATTTCCTTCCGCTCTCCGGTAGCCGCCTGCCACCGACGGGCTCGCCAGCCGGCTCTCCCTCACCCGGGAGCAGGCTGCTGGGCTGCGCTCCAGGAAGGGGCGGGGAGGCACTGCGGACACCGCCCCGACATCCTCCTGGGAGGAGCTTCATTTAGTCCCTGGCAACCTGGAAGCCGGACCTCTGCAGCATGATCGGCGTCCTGGAGGTACCCTCATCAGTACGCCACCCCCTAGAGGGCCCCTTGGGGTGAACCTTTCTCATACTGGATCTCAAAGGGAGCTAGAGGGAGTAGCTCCTGGAAGACAGACAGAATCCGTTGTCACTGGCAGACTCTGTGCCCGGCTCATTATTTCTGCTTGTTGCGGGGATACACCCATCACTGACCACTGTCCACAGCCTGGAGGGGTGTGTGCCGCGCCCCGGGGCACCGCTCTGGGCGGTGCGGCCGGCTGCTCTGGGCAATCACGTCTACCACCCCGCCCCAGCCCCACCCTTGGGCTCCTCGTGCACCCTGGGCACCCTGAGCCCGGGAAGAGGTGCTGCCCACTGAGCTCGACCAGGAGGCAGCCGAGGCCCCCCGGCACTGCTCCATCTGACAGCCTGAGGAAGCTGAGCCCCAAACGGGCCCCCCAACCCCACTCAGCCCCACGGCACCCCCGGTGCCAGGGAAGCCACAGCCCAGAGCGACAGGCCCTTTGGGGCGGCAGGCGTGGAGGGGCGGCTCCGCTGCTGCGGGCCGCGTGATCCTGGGCGTCCGCCACTGCCCGCGGCTGACTCCCCCACCGGCCCTAGAGATGCAGGGACCTGCTGGAAACGGCCGCCCTGCAAGAAGACGCGTGCGGCTGTGCGGCGAACTCTGGCTGTCGAGTGAGCACTTTCGACAACTGCTTTGCACCGGGCCTTCTGCTGGGGTTCAGAGGACCCCAGAGGCGCGGAGGTGTGCCTGCCACCCTCCAGGAAAGATGGCTGGGGAAGACAGAATCCATGTTCTCTCCCGGAGCGCCAGAAGGAGAGGGAGCTGTCTGCCCAAAGGGAGCTGCGAAGACTTCGGGGGACGTGACATTTCGCTGAGTTTGAATGCAATGCGGTGACTTCAAAGTTTATAGCATCTCAGACCGCCAATGCGCTGCAGGCGATGGTGAGAGCAGCTCCCCTTCCCTGCCGACACCCCCTACTCTGGGGTCCTCACTGGAGGGGCTGAAACACCACCCAGGGCTCCCAGATGTAATGCCCTGAAGCCAGATGAGGCCCCGGAGCCGGAGCAGTTAGCTCCCCAGGGGTCTCCTGCTCCTTAGGTGAGAGAGAGACTGTCTCCTGTGAGGATGTCTGTAGAGGGAAGGGGATAGGGAGTCCCGCCACTGTAAAAATCTCTGCCTGTGCCTGTGCCAGCTTTGTCAGGAGCCCTGGTTCTCCAACCTCTGCCTTCATCCTGGGGAATAGGCAGCGTGCAACCTTCTGACGTCCTCCTGGCTGCTTTGCCATGTCATGGAGGCCAAGGAAAGACTGTCGTTTCCCTGGGGTTCATCACGGGTTGGAGAAATGAACAAATGAACATGAGGTGTGACTGATAAGAGAAAAGCCCACATTTAAGAACATTCTGGAGAATTTACGTGGCAGTAAACTGAGGTAAGTGGGTCAGATTAGACTTATATTTTATGCTGAAGCCTGGAGTGTCAGGAAGTGGGGGGTTCCCACGTGATAAGAAGATTGTCTTCTTAGCAAGGACTGTTGACAGATAGACTAACTTCTGGGTTAAGACCTTCCCAAAAGATAGTCTTCTGGGGGATAAGCGAACAAAGACCACTCTGGCCTAGGGGAAGGGTGGCGGCCGGGGCATGGCACATGGCCTCTTTGACTAAGGGAAGGGAAAAGGGTCAGAACAGGAGCTTCTCCTTCTCTCTGGGCTTGTCCCCTGTTGTCGTAGGCTTCTTCAGGTCGGAGTGGGGCATCTATGGGACATTCACTCTGAGAGTCTCGGGGCAATCTGTTTTAGCCCTTACGCGACATTCATTTAACAAATATGTGTCGCGGGTCAACGGGCACCAGGAGCTGGGGTGTGACCACATGGAGCACACAGTCTAGTGGGGAACAGAGGACAAAGAAAACTGGACATTGAGGTAAGTGCTGCAAAGGGAATGAGGGAGTGGCACCCGGGAGGGTGTGTGGAGGTGGCAGGGGCATCCAACCCCAGCCAGCTGGAAGGGGTGTCATCAGTTACAAATTTTCAAATAATAAGAACCCACTAAAGTCAGTCTGCTTTTTATTATCACTACATACTGGCAATTCTAAATGTCTTCGCCCCAAATTCTTTTGTTCGTTTAGGACTTCAACCATTGTTTCAGTTACTGCTGACTTTTAATAATAGGCATGTGCGTTTCAAATTAGCACGTTTTTATTACTTATGCTTTAATAGGCAGTGTCTTCGACTGGAAGCTACTTGGGAGAATTCTGTCACTTGGGCCCCAGCTACAGGCTCGTGTGGGTGCAGAGGTGTTGGTGCTTCTGAGGAAAGGTGTGTCTCGGGTCTCTGTTGTACTGTCCTTTGTTTAAACTGTGGGTTTGAAACAGACGTTAGAAGCAAAGTTCTCGGTGACCATTTGGCATTGTTATTTGTTTACTTTTTTCAACTGTGAAGATATTTGAAATCTGCTAGAATCAGTCCTAAAGAAACGGACATGGACAGTGGGCAGTTCTGGAATCTATTGTAAAAATGATTTGTTTTTTTTTCTGAATTTCTGCCAAGCTTATCCTTAATGGTTAAAGTTCTTCCTATTTGTGAATCTCTTGCTTCTTATGAGGGAAAAGAAATGTCCAAGTGAAACTTAATAGAAGATATTCTTTGGGCAATTAGGGTTAAAGATAAGTGGTCAGATCTTCCTAAGCTATTTCTTGAACATAAAAATGCAAAGATCATTTTAGCAAAGTCATTGGCAAATTTGCAGAAGGTTAGAAAACGGAAAGTGTAATGTTATTATTCATTATTGCCATAGATGCAGATATGCATTTTTCCCTTTTATCAAAAAACACATTAATGTAATTTTCAAAGATTATTCTGTGACTGTTTTATTTCTTTTCTGTACTATAATATTTGTTTTACTTTTTTTTTACTATGATGATTATATATATGAAATAATATGTGTGATTCAATAAAAGAAAATTTTCACTGGATTTTTTATTGGCTACTATTACTGCTCATGTCATAAATTAATGAAAGTAATATATAAGCACATCCTGGAGGCCTAGTGGTCTAGTCCTCCAAGAATGGGGCCTCAGGGGGACCAACCAATGTGAACAACTAAATAAATAAAATACTTCTTCCTCCTCTCTCTTCCTGCCTTCCTGCCTGCTCACCTTCATTCCTGCCTGTGCCTTTCCTTACAAAAAATTTAGAAAAGAAAGAAAGTAATACACAAAAGAGAGATATTTTAAAACAACGACAAACACCTTCCTGCTCTGGGTAGTGAATATTCTTGTCACTGCCATCAGGGCAGATTTCCCTGAATAGGTGACATCCCGGCTGAGGTTTGAGGGATGAGCTAGAGATGACCGGAAAGAGACTGGGGACAGTGCTCTGGGCAGAGAAGGGAGCAGATGCAAAGGCCCTGAGTCACCATGGAGCTCGGTGCATAGGAGAAAATCAGCCCCACCTCTATAAAGAGCGGAGTGAACAAAAAGCAGGAAGCTGAGAGGGCAGCTGGGCCAAGAGATTGGGGCAGGATTTGGTTGGGCTGTGGGAAAATTAATAAAGTGACTTAAACTAGATCACAGTTTCTTTCTTTCCCTTAACAAAAGCCCAAAGGTGGGCAGTTGATCTAGGGCAGGTGTGTGCATCATGATGTCAGGGACCAGACCCTTTCTGTCTCCTTCTGCCAGGCTCATCCCTGGTTTCTTTTTCGTGGTCCAAGATGGCGGCTTGAGCATCACCCCTCATGTTGGTATCCTTGTCAGTAGGAAAGAGGAAAGGACAAAGGAAACGCACCTCCATACAGCACCCTTATCATTCCGACTGGCCAGGAGTTAGTCACATTGTCCCACCTAACTCATGGGATGCTGGGAAATGGATTCTTCAGTTACAAGTTCTTGTGTCCGACTACAGAGAGGCTCTCCCCTCTCTCTCTTACTGACAAGGTGCAGCAGGAATGCAAGTGAGCAAGCAGGCAGACAGGAAGGGAGAGAAGACAGCAAGATGGACCCTCGGCCACACAGCAGGAGAGGACTTGTGGGAGAGAAGCCAAGAGAATTGGTCATTTTGAGGAGAAAGAGGCCTCCCTTATCATGTCCTAACTTGACCTGCACTGATGCAGTGGCAGGAAAACGATGGGAAAGCCTAAAAACAGCAGGCAGGAGACCTGCTCCCAACACCTTCCTCTCTGGAGCTCAATTCTTCATCCATAAAACGGGCCTCATGTGCAGGCAGTGCTGCTGGCCCTCCACACCAGTGCTCAGCCCCCTAACAGCTCCTGCTCTTGTTGGTTGACTGGTTGGATGGTGTGGAGAGGAATACAGGCAGGCAGAAATGAAAGCAAGGAGACAGGCAGGAAGAAGAGAGAGGAGGAGGAAGCATCATTTATTTGTTTGTTTCATTTTATTTTTTCATCCCAGCCCTGGGGTGTGAACCAGAGTCCTTGGGCTTTACATGGTCCTCACAGCAGTGTCTCAGCCGCCTGAACCACCAGAGTGCACCCCCAGAGCTTGGTTTTATTGCAGTAACTATAGCAGAGACTGACAACTCCCCGCAACCCATCCTTCCTTCTTCTGAGCACATGACTGTGGCTAAAGACTACACTTCCCAGCTTCCATTGCAGTCACTTGTGTTACTAGAGAGGAACTCTGAGCTTAGGGAACTTGAAACTTTTATAGCGGAAACTAAGTAAAGCTGCCCTTTGATTTAGAAGAAACACAATTTTCTAAGGCTGCTCACTATCCAACTTCCTTGAGAGGAGCGAAGAAACATGAGAGACCCATGAAGAATTGTCTATCAACATTGCACTAATACTGGGTTTCAAACAAGCAATGATATCATTACCACCACTGAGACATGAGAAGAAATTGTTGGCAGCTTCTGGGAAAGTTCTCTATTTTTTTCACTCAACATTATCATATTTAGACATGATGCTTGGTGACAGGCAGCCATCTTGTGACCATGAGGAAAAACTTGGCTGACCCTTTGGCAATGAAGAGATGAAAGATGAAGCAGTCATGGTCCTTGGTGACATTGTTGAGCCATTCAGTTACCCAGCACTGGATCCACTTCACATCCAATCACCTTGTTAGAAGAAAGCAGAAACGTCCTCACCGTCGAAGCCTGTTGAGTCAGGTGTTCAAGTTGTGAGGCCTCCTTAACCTTTTTATTCCATACTCCCTCCTAGAAGTGTTGTAAGGCCATCTGGTATTAAAGCCCCAGGTGGAATGTGCTTCCCCATGAGAGACACAGCTGGCCTTATCCAGGGGAATGGAATGAAATAGTTAGGGATTTTCCTCATCCCAAACCATGGATAGTACCTTGCCTACCTCACAGGACTGGACCCACTGGCCTAGTGGGGTCGCTTCCCGCTTCCTGCTTTGAGTTCAATGGCTGTAAGCTGCCACCTCATTCCACCCCACACAGGCGTCCGACGTTCCAGGGGAAGTCCAAAGCTGGAGGGAGGGATGCCTGCATTTCTACTGGGGGGGGCACATGGGAGAGGGATGGAGGTCCCACGGGAGTGAATTCTCTCACATTCGCCACCGTGGGAAGCCCCAGCAGGCCCTGAGGATGGCCCTCGCGGGGGAGGCCCGACAAGGGAGTTTGCACCACCTTGGACATGAGGTTACTCAGGAGAGTGGGCCACCAGGGTGACTTGTGGTCGGTGGATGGGCACCCTGAAGGGGAGCAAAGCCTGGTGACACACTTAGCAGCTTCAGTGTGGCTTGCGGCTGTGGGTGACAGATGGTTTGTCAGATCGATTCATCAGGACTAACGGGCTGCTCTGTTACCCACCCACGGAACACACTGGCTGCAGCTCTGAACACGAGCTTTCCGGAGACACTGGCTTATAAGCCAAACATGCTCTAATAGGGGGGGTTCAATCGTGTTGAACAAGCTGGTGGGAGGTATGAGGGGATTTTATCACCCTCAAAGTTTCAAAAGCTCCTTCTCCAACTAAATTCCAAAATTCCTAGGTCCCTAGATCTAGTTTGCAGGGACCTGGCCAAAGGCACCAAGAAGTGGCGATTGTCAGCACGTCTGGTACTGTTATGGAGCCGCCCTCGGGAAAATGGGAAAGAAAATTGCAGTCAGCATGCCGAGCACACTCACTCCTACTGCGGCAAATCCAAGGTGAAGGGATGAGCTGTGGGGACCCCCAGATGTGTCTCGCCTCCTTCAAACCCCAGAGGACTCTGTGTCTCTCGGGACGTGGGCCTCCTGCTAAGCTCAACATGTCCTGGTGGCTCAAGCTGTAAGCCCGCTCCTGGGGAGCAGTCCATATTCATCCCAAGGAACCAGGTTCACTCCCAGGGGCCGGAAGGGATGGAGGTGAATAAAGGAATGAGCAGCTGAACACAAATAAAAATACTTCTTCCTCCTCCGCCTCCCTATTCACCTTTATTCCTACCTGCAACTTTCCTTAAAGAAAAAAAAAAAAGGGGGGGGGAGGCATTTATTTAAACAAGATAGACACATTTATTTATTAAAAATTAAATTCAGAAGCAGCTATTGAGCACCTAGATTATACAGAGGAAAAAGACACCATTGCCACCATTGTTGGCTTAACATCCTGGAGGAGAGGAGCCTTCCCATAGCACCCCATCCCTGCACCCTGTGTTCCCCATCTCAGTTGGGTTACCCTCCTGCTGTTGTCAGCCGCGTTAGGCCCTGAGGCCCCCGTCTTGGCTGAGTGAGCCTCCCCACACTGAACTGCGCCTGCGTGGATTCTCCCACACCCCAGCTGCGCCAGCACCTGCCAGGCCCAGGAAAGGGAAGCGGGCAGGAGCGCCATACTCTGAGACACAGAGTGTTCCGGGATGAAAGGAGGTGACGTGCCTCTGGGAGATGCCTCCAGAAAGGCTTCAGGAAGAGATGGACCAAGGAAGGGACTGGGGTTGGGGCGGCCAATCAGACCAAGCTAACAGGGGTGCAGAAAGCCAGAGGTCAGGCCGCGCTGGGCCAGGGGTGATGGCAGGTAAGGCAGGAGGGCGGCAGGACCTGGAGAGGCCTGTGCTGCAGGCTCGGGGAGGCTGCTGGAGAATTCTGGGCAGGGAAATCACCCATCATAAATCTAGCTTTATTTGCACAATTTGGATGTGCCAGCTACCAGCTTAGATGTTTGACATGAATTTCCTCTTCGAATCCTCACGACAACCCTGCAAGATGGACCTCGGCATCCCCATTTGATGACAAGAAGCCAAGAGGCTTGAGCCTCAGTCTCTCTGATCCCAGACCCACCAGAGTTAACGCTTACTGAGCATTTCTTGTTGACCCTGTGCCTTGAAGACAGCATTTCTGTGACTCATCTCACTGTCCTTCTTGGAGCTCACCGGGGTCACCAGCATCCTGCATTGTCCTTACTTTCCAGTCCTGGAAGTGCCATCAGTCTGTACTCAGAACTTTCACCACAGGATTACAGAGGGCAGGTGCTCAGCCTGGGGCAGCGCCTGTCCCCCCTGTCCGGGCCAACGTGCCCCTGTGAAGGGGTCTGGTTATCCATGATGGGGTCCCCAGGGAGTCGCACTTCAGACACCCTCAAATCATCCTCCCCACAGTGAACGGGCCGACCTCCATGGCCAAGAGGACATTGCAGAACTGACGACATGTGGCCAGAAAGGCACTGCATCAGGCATCTGCCTTGCTCTTGATCTAGGGTCACTCACTTTGGGGGACGTCAGCCACCGTGTCACGAGGAGGCTCAAGCAATCCTATGGAAAGGTCCACGTGGGGAAGATCCGGGACCTCCTGTCAACGGTCATGTGAGGGAGCCGGTTTGCAAGTGACTCCCCCAGTCCCCATCAAGACTTCAGAAGACAGTAGCTCTGGCCAGCATCTTAACTGATGTCGCATGTCAGGCCCAATCTAGACGCGCCCAGCCAGAAATGCAAATCACACAATGAGATATCACCTCATACCTGCGACACAGGCTCCTACCCCAAAGACTGGAAACAAATGCTGGTGAGGATGCACAGAAAAGAGGACTCTTTTACACTGTGGACGGGAATGCAAATCGGTTCAGCCTTTATGGAAAGCAGTATGGAGATTCCTTAAAAAATTGAGAATGGAAATTGCATATGATCCCATTATCCCACTTCTGGGTATTGATGAAAAAAAACACAAAAATTCTAATTCACACCTACATATGCAGGCCCATGTTTATTGCGGCATTATTTACAACAGCCAAAAAAAAATGGAAAACACCTAAGTGCCATTGTCAGATGAATAAAGAAAGGAGATATGGGACATAGATACAATGGAATACCACACAGCCCTAAAAGATGAAACCCTGCCATTTGTGACAAGGTGGATGACACTAGAAGGGATTATACTAAGTGAAATGTCAGAAGGAGAAAGACAAATACCAAATGACCTCACACACAGGTGGAATAGAAACGAACAAAGCAAATAAACAGACAAAACCAAAACCAATCTGACACTAGAAAGGAGGCTATCTCTGGGGAAAGGGAGGGTGGGAGGAAGCGATGGTGGCGTCCCAGTGGACAGTGGTGGGGGACTTCCAATAATTTCATGGTAGCACCATCTATCTATGGAATGATGAAACTGCACATGGACTTACATGATTTTGTAAATCAAAGTTACTGCAATATAAATTAAAAAAAAACAAATCACCCAGTTAAGCAACTTCCAAATCCCTGGCTCCTACTCCCTAAGTTTTGGAGCAATTTTTCACTCATCAATAGATAACTAACATACAGCCCACTAATATACTAGCTTTGTGACTGTGAGCATCTTAAACTATCTGAGCAATTCTGTTTTCTCCAGTTCAGACCTCTTTGTGGCACTCCAGATCAGTGTCATCAGCAGCCCCTACTAAGGTCCCTCAGGCATAGGAACTTGGCAAGCCCCAGACAAATGCCTCTTAAATCCATTTCCCACCATGGTTCAGGCCATCGTCTTTTCTCCATCAGCCTCCTCTCCGATTCTCCTGTTTCATATAAGGCTGCAGATAACAAAATCCCAAAGTACAGTGGATTACACTAAATGAAAGTGTGTTCTTCCCTCACCTTCAAGAGGTCCAGAGGCAGGCAGTCCAAGGTTGGTATCACAGTGCAGGAGCCCAGGCTCTTCCCATCTGGTTGCTCTGTTATACTTAAGTTTTCCTCAGGGTCCAAAATAGTTGCTTGTGCTCCAGTCATTATGTCCACAGTCTAGCCACTAGAAAGACATAACTGAAGAAAAAGGAAGCATTCCTTCCCTTTAAAAATATTTTGCCTATTTTCCACTATAGAACAAAGGAGCAAGGAAACACAGTCTATTTTCAGGGCCACTACGTGTTAATTTAAAAAATACAGAAGTGGCGTGCCCTGGTGAAGTAGTGGTTAGGTCTGCTGCCTCCAGCCAAGAGCATCATCCACAAACATTACAAGGACCTGGGTTCACTTCCCGGGTCAGTGGTAACGACCAAGATGAACAACTCAATAAAAGTGCTTTTTCCTCCTCTCTCTTCCTGCCTGCACATTTCCTTAAAAAGAAAACAACTGAAGTTTAATAATCAGAAAGAAGGGGAGATCAGACATGTGGGACAACCAACAGTCTTTACACACCTTCCACACTGCTGCTCAGTAATAGATTTTTTTTTTTTTTAAGGAAGGGTGCAGGGAGGGATGAAGGAGTGCAGAGAAAAACAGGCAGGAACCGGGAGGAGGAAGAAGCATTTACTTTATTTAGTTGTTCCTCTTGGCCACTCCCCCAGCTATGAGTTGTGAACTCAGGTCTTCGGGACTGTGCCCAGCGGATTTAACTGTTAAGTCAACAGGGCATGCCCAGCAATAGGGTTTTATGATTCCTTGTTTGTTCCTCAACATAATAATATAGCATCGGTGCGCCTGGTGGCCTAGCAGTCTGCCAGATGCAGTCCACGTATATCTCAGGGACCCCAGTTCAAGACCTGGGACCAGGGGAAACAACCAAGATGAACAACTAAATAAAATAAGTACATATTCCTCCTTTCTCTCTCTGTTCATCTTAATTCCTGCATCATTCCTATTAAAAAAAAAAAAAAAAAAAGGATAGTTCTGCTGTGTCTGGCCGAATGCTGTCTACACCCACCCCAAGAGCCCAGGTTCAAGTCCAGGGCTGGTGGAGACAATCAAAATGAACAATAAATAAAATAATAAATGAAATGCTTCTTCCTCCTTACCCTTCCACCCTGCCTGCACATTTCCTTAATTTTTTAAAAATTTTCTCCTGTTTTTCTCCAGACAGTTTATAGTTTTAGGTTTTACATTTACATTTACATGATTCATTTAGTGAGTTCATCGAGGTTCTTAATCCATCTTCTTTGGATTATTGTTGCATGTGCTAGTGTTGTAAACCCTAAGATAAAATAACACAATTCCTCCAATTGTATTCTTCTTTCACAAAAGTGTTTCTTATACTAGTTTCTTTGTCTTTCCAGATAAACTTAACAATCGACTTGTCTATATCATTAAAAATTCCTACTGTAATTTGCTTGTAATTGTGCTAAATGTTAAATTGTGTAAAATCTGATCACTATTCTGGGTTAAATAGTGAGCCAAAAAAAGCAAAGTGGAAGTCTTAACATGAGCCTTACTCAACACCTCAGAATGTGACCTGATTAGGAAATAGTCATGGTTGATGAAGTTAGTTCAGATGAGGTCATAATGGGAATTCTGGTCAAGATGGTGACCTGGTAGGCACGAGACTCATGTCCTTCCCACAGAGAAACTAGGAATTCATTTATTTTCCAAGCAAACACTGAGGAAAATCAGGCACAGAGGCTATAGAGATACAACAACACTCACAACCACAAAGGGTAGGCAAAAATTACAGGATTCAGAGATATACAGCAGATTCAGAACATGGGGTTCAGTCTGTGGCAAAGTGGGTGGAACTTCCAGAAGAACCGGCCTCTTGGAATCAAAAAAGCAATATAGAGTCTGCACAGCAGGACCAGGACATGGAGCTAGGAGAGAGGGTGTTGGCACACGGAAAACAAGAAAAAATGCCCTGATAGTTTAAATGGGAAGTGTGGAGAGAAAATTTCACTGGGTGCCACCATAACCTGAAGGCAGCTAGGGGACTCACCCGTCCCACCCCCTCACCCTCCCACCATATTGCCTCAGAGTCTCAAGACCTGCCCATCAGATATCCCGTCCTAAGGTTCAAAGCAAGAGAGTCTTCCAGAGGGAGAAAACACCAGTGCTACCCACTAGCGCCACCCTATGGGTGGAGGCAAAGTTTAGCCTGATTGCTGATTGTGGATCAAAACCAAGGTCATCATTATGGTTTGGAGCTGGGACACTGGGGGAAGGTTCTGCATCCCTCACACAAATTCCAACCACATAGACTGAATTCTCAGACAGCAAAGAGGGTTCACATAAGAATTTCAAAAAGTTCAACCAATGGTGACGCCATAAACCTTAATAAATCCTACTGTTCAAACAAGAGCTAGGCTTACTCAGTTCAAGTCAATACCCTGCACAAGACCATCACAGCAGCAGGGACACCTAATCCACAGAAACACAAGTAGAATGCCAAACAGAGCAAAGACGCAGAGAAATATACTGAAATGATGGATCCAATAAAAAAAAACCCCGGGGAAAAATCTGAATGCAAGAGACTATGCAAAGTACCTGAGGATGAATTTAGGACAACGGTGATAAGCATACTCATGGAAATCAAGAAAACAATAGAGGAAGAAAAAGAAAACAACAAAGAGAGAGAGAGAGAGAGAGAAGAAATGAAGCAAGATATCAAAAAAGTGAAGATTATGATAGCTGAATTAAATAACTCAATAGAAGGACTCAAGAATAGTATAAATGAAGCCTCCAATAGAATCAGTGAACTAGAATATAGGCTAGAGGAATACACTCAAGCAAATCAGCAAAGAATGAAAATGCAAATAAATGATGACAACATTCAAGATGTATGGGATAACAGCAAATGGAACAACATTGCATCATAAGGGTCCCAGAAGGAGAATAGAGAGAAAAGAGGGCAGAAACTATATTTGAAGAAATAATAACTGAAAATTTCTCTAACCTTAAGAATGATGCAAGTCTCCAGATACAGGAAGCTCAAACAGTTCCTAACAAATTAAATCCAAACAGACCTACACCTAGACACATTGTCATCAAAATATCAAAAATACAAGATAAAGAAAGGCTCTTAAAAGCAGAGAAAAACATATCACATACAGAGGAGCCCCATACGATTATCAGCGGATTTCTCAACTGAAACTCTATAGACCAGGAGGGAATGGCAAGATATATGTAAAGTACTAAAAGAAAAGGCTTTTTAACCTAGGATACTATCATCTGTGAGATTATCATTCAGAACTGAAGGAATGCTTTAAAAAAAACTTTGCAGGTAAGCAAAAATTAGAGGAATTCATCACCACAAAACCAGCTCTACAAAAAAAATATGACACTCTATAGGATGTTAAGAAACCCCACTTAAAAACAGTAAGGCAGCAAATATAAAAAGCGGGGAAGAGAAGAGAACAAAAATGTTAATGGTTAGAATGTGCGTGAGACTAATCTGCTTTCAAATAAAAATAGGAAGTAAACATAGAATTATTATAGCTAACTTCAGGGTAACCTCAGAATTCATCTCCAGGGAAAAAACAAAGAAGGGGGAAAAAAGGGAAACTAATCAAAATAGAACTACACCCATTTCATCTAAGAAAAGAAAGAGAACAAATGCATTTTCTGGAACAGCACACAGAAGACAAATTACAAAATGGCAATAAACAGCTAAATATCAATAATCACCCTAAGTGTTAATGGCCTGAACTCACCAATCAAATGACACAGAGCAGCCATATGGATTAAAAGGCACAACAACCCAACCTTTACTGCATTCATCTTCTTTCAAAAGATTAAAAAAACTCAAAACTCAATGGTTGAAAGACAATCCTACAGTCAAACGGCAACCACAAAAAAGCAGGAATGGCCATATTTAGATCAGCTAAAACAGATTTCCACCTAAAAAGCATAACAAAATGCAGTGATGGAAATTATATAATGATTAAGGGATCAATTCTTCAAGAAGACTTAATGCTTATTAGCGTATATACTCCAGATGAAGGAGCATCATAATATATTAAGTATTATTAGAACTACCATCAGCCATTTACAACGACATAATAATAGTAAGACTTCAACACCCCACTTACAACAGTGGACAGATGAACCAGGCAGAAAATTAACAGGGAAACAGCAATTTTAAATGACCATTTGGAATATATATATGTCTAATAGACATATACCAAACATTTCATCCAACTATTACAGATTTCACCCTCTTCCCAAGTGCACCTGGAACATTCTCAAGGATAGAGAATATGTTGGAACATAAAACACGTCTCAACAAATTTGCAAAGGTCGAAATCATACCAAACATCTTCTCTGAATTCAGTGGGTTAAAACTAGCAATCAACCACAACAAGAAAGCAGGAAGATCCCAAATTAATTGAAGACTAAACAACGTGCTTCTGAATGACTCTTGGATAAAAGAAAAAAATCAAAGAGGAACTTAAAACATTCTTAGAGACCAGTGAGAATGAGGACACGAGGACCAGAATCTACAGGATGCAGCAAAAGCAGTACTGTGAGGGAAGTTCACTGCAATCCAGGCCCACCTCAAGAAACAAGAAGAATTGCAAATAAACAACGTAACGCTACTTCTAAAAACAACTAAAGAAGGAAGAACAGTTAAGGTCAAAAATCAGTAGAAAAAAAGAAATAAAAATTGAGCAGAAATAAATGAAATAGAAAACAAAAGGATCATCCAGAAGATCAATGAAACCAATATTTAGTTCTTTGAAAAAAATAAACAAAATTGAGAAACCATTGGATAGAGTCACACAGGAAAAAAACAAGAGAAAACTCTCATAACTAGAATCAGAAATGAAAGGAGAGGTTACAACAGATACCACAGACATACAGCACATCCCAGGAGACTGCTATGAACAGCTCTATGCCAGCAACTAGACAACCTTGAGGACATGGACAGATTTCTAGAAAAATACAGTTGACCAAGACTGAACCTGAAAGAATTAGAAAATCTGCACAGAGCAATTACAAGCAAATAAATTAAAGAGGTAATTAAAAGTCTCCCTAAAGATAAAAGCCCAAGACCAGAGGTTCTTCTAATGAGTTTTACCAAATCTTCCATTAGAATTGATACCTATTCTTTTCAAACTCTTCCAAAATATTGAAGAACAGGGAACACTCCTAAACACCAAAAGATGATAGAGACATCACCACTAAACAAAATTACAGACCAATATTTTTAATTAACGTGAATGAAAAAATTCTCAACAAAATATTAGCAAACCGAATCCAACAATGCATCACAAAGATCATCCATCATGACCAAGTGGGATTTATCCCAGAAATGCAAGGACAGTTCAGCATACATAAATTTATGAACATAATACACTATATCAACAAGAGCGAGGAGAAAAACCACATGATCGTATCAGTAGACATAGAGAAATTTTTACACAAGATCCGATACTCATTTCTGATAAAATTCTGCATAAGATGGGAAAAGAAGTGACATACCTCAACATAACAAAGGCCTATTTCAATGTGTAGAATAAAAATGACTGCAGTAAAAAACCAATCAATTAATTATTATTTTAAAAAGATAAGGTCACAGAGGAAGTAAGATGAGTTCTTAATCCAATAGACTACACTTCCTGTCACAGGAGACACAGGCACGTGGCAGAGGCAAGTGTTGAAGAAGCATTTGCTGGCCACCAGCAGAAGCTAGGAAGTCACAGGGAGGGAGCCCCTCAGATGTTTAGAGAGAGCACAGCCCTGTCACAACTGGATTTCAAGCCTCTTGCCTCCAGAACTGTGAGACAATAGATGCCTATTGTTTTAAGCCACCAGCTTGGTGGTATTGTGTCACAGCAGCACCTGGAAGGAATCCAATCTGTTTGGAGAGAAATGTCTCTAAGCTAAGTTGTGTCTTCCAGCCCATGGACATGACATGCTTCTCCATTTAGATCTTCTTTGATTTCTCTTAGCAACACCGTGTCTTTTCAGCATAGACAGCTTGTATATGCATATATATTTTATTTTCGTGAAGGAACACTGCATTATGCACTACATAAGTTTAAGGTGTCCAACATTGCAAATCAGCGTCTGCATATATAATACATTAAGTTTACCACCAACAGTCCAGTTCCTTCACCATTTAATTGAACCCTTTTACCTGATTTGTCCACCCTCTTCTCCCTTCCTTTCTGATAACTTCTCATTTGATTCTGTAGGTTAAAAGTCTATTTTTACTTAATTTGGTTGATGTGTCTGTTTTCTCTCTATGCCATGCATAAGTGAAATCATATGATAGTTTCCTTTCTTCTGACTTATCCCACTAAGCATAACTCTTTCTAGGTTCATCCATGTTGTGCAAATGGCAGGATTTGATCTTTGTTAATACCTGAGTAATATATTAATGTCTATACAAATGCAACATCATCCACCCATCTGCCGATGAGCATTTAGGTTGCTTCAGCTCTTCACTACTGTAATTAATGCTGCAGTGAACATGGGGGTACGTATGTCTCTGCAAATTGGTATTTTTCAGGGACATACCCAGAAGTGAGTAACAGGATCATGTGGAATTTCCATTCTCAATTTTTGAGAAATCTCCTTGCTGCACCAATTCACACTCCCACTACGAAGGTATAAGGGTTTCCTCTTCTCCGCTTCCTCAGCAACACGCGTTTCCAGCTGTGTATGTTTTGGTGGACGTACAACCAAGTGCTTCTTTCCCCAACTCTCTGCAAGCCCAGGCATGTCCCTGAGTCCCTGGGCTTTATGTGACCAGTATCGTAGCCACCTGAGACACCAGAGTGTACCTTCTAGTTCCTTTCCTTGTTTTGCAGATATTATAAGTAGCATTGTCTTTAAAAAAAATTTTTAAAGGAACAGTGCAGGCAGGAGTGAAGACTATAGGCAGACAGGCAGGAAGAGAGAAGGAAGAAGTATTTTATTTCTTTAAATTGTTTATAGCAGTAACTTTGATTTTATACATTAAAATAAACTCCTATGTGTAGGTTCCCCATAAGTGCAGTTTACCCACTCTTCAGATATATGTCAACACATGCTGCCCTCCACCAAATTACCAAGTGTCCTTCACCACTGTGCAGTGGGCTCCACCACCACTTGCCTCCAACCCCCAGTCTCCATCCCATTCCCTATTGACAAACTCAATTCTATTGCCCGTGTCCAAAGGTTGGTTTTGTTTCATCTGTTCCTTTGTTTTGTCTCTTCACATTCCATCTATGAGTGAGATCTTCTGGTATCTATCTTAGTTCCAGCCATGTTGATTCAAATGATGGGTTTCATCTCTTCTAGGGGCTGTGTAGGATTCCATTGTCTATTCGTACCCCGTCTTCTTTATTCATGCATCTGAAATTGGGCACTTAGGTAGTTTCCTATTCTTAGCTATTATGAATAGGGCTGCAATAAATATAGGCGTGCATAAATCTCTATGAAGGAGTGTTTTTGTAACTTTTGGGTAAGCACCCAGATATGGAATTTCCATATTCACTGAGGAGTTTCCACACTGTTCTCCACAGGGGTTGCATCAATTTGCACTCCCACCAACAGTGCAAGTGTTCCCTTTTCTCCACATCCTCGCCAGCATTTATTGTTTCCAGACAAGAAGTACTTTATTTTTATTTAGTTCTTCACCTTGATTGTTCACCCCAGCCCTGGGTCTTGAAAGCAGGACCTTGGGTTCATTTGAAAACATAAAGAAAATCAGTGGACCTTTGCATATTAATCTTATACTTTGTGTCCATGATGCATGAACTGAGGTTTTTGGGTTTTTTTCTTTTTCTCTTTTAGGAAAGGTGCAGGCATGAAAGAAAGCAAGTAGACGGGCAGGAAGGCAGGAGGAGACAGGAGGAAGAAGCACTTTATTTTTCATTTAGTTGCTCACATTGGTTGTCCTCCACCTGTCCCCCAGGCCTGGGACTGTAACCCAGGAGTCCTGACCTGCATCCTTCAGCGGCAGTTGACCTCACTGCTGCTCCTCCGGGGCACATTGTTATTATTCTAAAGAGTTCAATGAGTCTAACATTTCTAATGGTGTTGACTCTGAAAAAATTATGTTAATTGCTATAAAATATTATATGATACGTCACTCGATTTGGCAATTCTCTCCTGTGGGACGTTTACATTGCTTTATTTTGTTATTACTGGTATTGCAATGATTTGTTAAGAAAGGAAAGAAGAGGAGAAAAGACATTATTTATTTGTTTGTTTGTTTTATTCCCCCCCACCTCCTGTGCTGGGAGAGGAACCTAGGTCCTTGGGCTTTACATGACCCACCCCCAGCTGTCTCAGTGGCCTGAGCTACAGGAAAGCGCCCTTTAATGATTATTATTGATGAAATAAATTTCAGATTTGAGAGAGACATCTCTGACCTCTTTTCTAATGAGGTTAGAAGGGAGATTCCTGGAAATGGGATTAGCACATTCAAGGACTGCATCCTCCTAAGCACCACACAGGTCTCAACTGCTTTCTAGAAAGGTCAAACTAGCTCACCCCCATCAGCCACACCAGAATGCACTTTGTGTTGAAACACTGCCAGCCCTGGGAATTACCATTTTAAAGCTCTCTGCCATTTGATAGGAAAAAACAGGATGTCCCCTGCACTTTAAAGTAGTCCTTCCTAAAATGCCAACTTGTCCCATTCCTGCTAACAACTTTCTGTGGCTCCCTATTACCTTCAGCATAAGGTTCATGTTTTTGAATAGCAGGTGGGCAACCCATCAGCAGCTCCTGTTTGCCTCCTTGACTGTGCAATATTCTGCTGCTGCCTTTTCTTACCCTGTACCAGGTGCCACAGTACCGCTGGTTATCTCTGAAACCCACCACAAAGCTCTTTCCCCTCCAAAGCGCTGTCCACTGCCTAGAAGGCAGGTGCACTCACCTGCTCGCATCTACCCAAGGCACTCAAGAGGAAGCCCAGGAGGGGTTTAATGTGCTGGATCTGGAGCCACATTCAGGGTGCTGCAGTGTGTCCTTCGGGCAGGTCTTTGGGCCTGGGGTACCTCAGCTGCAAATCGACAGTAAGGAGAGCAGCTCCCTCACAGGATAAAATAGGCTTATCAGAGTGCATCAGAACTGTTTGGCATTTCAGACGTATCCGTGTTAGTGCTCGTGCTCGTGCTGTGCACAGCTGCCTCCTCCCTGAATCGGCCCAGCGCCCACAGGAAGCAGCCCACTTTGTCACTCCTCTTCCTCTGTCGAATTGCTTCTGCAATGCATGAGCCTTGTGTTCTCATCTAAATGAAGCTGGTGTCCTGCACCTGCTTCACAGACTCACTGACGATTTAAAGAGTACACGGGGGCCTAGAGCATCACTCCACGGGGGTTAGCATTTCTGCCCACCTCTCCCCTTGGAAGGAGGCAGCAGGGCAATAACAACTGTGATTTACTGGGTGCCAAGCACTGTGCTGCTTTATCAAGTGCTTACCCCTCAGTGCCATCAGGGTCCTGGCAAGAGGGTGTGGCACTGGGACCAGCAATGGTAAGAACTCTTTGCAACTACCTGGATGGGAAGGACAAGGGGAAGATGTGGTCCCAGAACTGCAGACGTGGTGGTCACACTGTTGTAGACAGACCAGAGGCCAAAGCAGGGCCAAGGCAGGGGAAGAAGTACCCCAACTTTTCTCCTCTTGGATCTGCTGCAAGGGGCACTGCCCAAGGACGCAGGCCTAGCAGTCAGAGCAGGGGTGGATGGGGAAGGAAAGTGGTGGCTGAAGGGAGAATACAAACACAGGCAAATAGGAAGAGT
Source organism: Solenodon paradoxus (assembly GCA_004363575.1). NCBI lineage: Eukaryota > Metazoa > Chordata > Mammalia > Eulipotyphla > Solenodontidae > Solenodon > Solenodon paradoxus. The sequence continues at coordinate 313,036 of RJWH01001770.1, forward strand.
CTCCTCCTCCACCACCTCCCATTTTGCAGATGAGAAGATTGAGGCCCAGAAGCCATGAAGAAACTTGAGCTGTCAGAGCAGAGAGCAAGGCTCAGAGGTGGTGCTCCCTCCTCCAGGCTCCCATGACAGGCCACCAACCACCAGGTGTTAGCAGGATGGAGGATGGGGGTGGGGACGGAGACCCAGGCTCCTGTCTCCCTCCTTCCTCTCTTTGCTCCCTGATCACTTGTCCCATCCTCTCCCCTTCTGGCTGCCTGGGTCTTGGTGAAGGCTTTCTGCCCTTTCCTGGGTTTCTGGGTCCTGTCTTTCTCCACATTTTCTCAGCCTCCCTGCCTCTTTCACTTTCTTTCCTAGAGGCAGCTCTCGGAGTTTTCGTTGACCCATCAGTTTCTGCGACTCTGCCCAGTCTGTGCCTCTGTGCCCTGAGTCCCATCTCCCTGCCAACCGCTGTCCTCTCTCTCTGGTCCTCCGCCCCCCATCTTGCCCGCCGCCCCGCACTCACTGCCTCCTGTCGCTGGCCCGTCCCTCCCGCCTGTGCGGTAGGCTCGGTGACAGGGCGGGGCGGAGGGCGGCGGGAGTGCGGGGACAGCGCAGGCTGGCCCCGCGCCCGGCCTGAGTCACTCGCATGAGGCAGCGTGAGTCAGGCGAGGAGGGAAGTCCCTACGGAAGGGGCTTTCGGAGCCGAGCCGCAATCGAATCGCAGGGAAAGAGAAAGTGTTCGGCCGCTCCTTTGACACAGTGACCTTGTGTGAGCCCAGCGACACCCCCACACTCTAACCGCCGAGGACAACAAGCACACCCACCAACTCCGCGGCTACGTCTCCGGGAGGTGGGCGCCCAGGGGCTCCCCCGGACAGGGGTGTGTGGGCTGGGCGAGGGGAGCCAGCTCGGGGCCAGCCGCTGCTGCGCCTGTCCCTTACCCCTCCGCAGGTCAGGCCCTCTCCCAGCTTCCAAAGGCTCGGTGTGCCCCACCAGCTTCGCTCACTTGCAGCCAGACCCCAGCCGTTCGCCACACAGGAGGCAAGAAGGACCTGTTGGGACAACTAGGTCACCTGGTGATGCTGTGCGTTGGTGGAAGGAGACAGTTTGGGGGTCCTGCTGAGATGAAAGAGGCCCTCTCCTCCTAACTCTGAGATGGACTTGGAATCAGATGGGTTCCACCCAATTAAACAAATATTTATCGGATACTTATAAAAACCAGAGGCAGGGCTCACTCTGTGGCTTAGCGGATAAATCTGCGTCTCTGGCTGCACAGTCCACATGCATCCCAAGGACAATGGTTAGCGTCCCTGGGCAGGGGTGGGGGATTGTGGAGACAACCAAGATGAACAACTAAATAAATGCTTCTTCCTCCTCTTCCTGCCTACTCCCCTTCATTCCTGCCTACACCTTTCCTTAAAAACAAAACAAACAAATAAATAGTGGCAGGTGCTGAAAACTGGAGGGCGCCACAGTGAATCAAAGAGGACAGTGAACAAAGGTGCAGACTCCTCCGAGCACCGACATCTGAGTAGGTGGGGGAGATAGTAACAAAAATTAAGGAAATGATCTAGACCAACACTGTCCACTATAGAAGGGGAGGCATGGATGTAATGCTTATTTTCTGAGAGCCACACTCAAAAGGGTAAAAAGAAACAGAAAATTTAATAATAGATTTTACTTAATCCAAGATGCCCCCAAATGATCATTTCAACATGCAATCAATGTACCAAAAAAAAAAAAAAAATTAATACTTCTACATTTTGGAGGTACGAATCCTTGGAAATCCAGTGAGTACTTTTATGCTCACATTTCAAGTGCTCACCAGCACATGTGCCTAAGGGGTAAGGAAATGGGCAATACCATCCAGATGTCAGAGAAGGGCTCTGGAATTCAAAAACAGGGTAGAGGTGGGGAGAGCCAGTGGGTGGGGCAGTCAGAGAAGGGAGACCTGCAGATGTCACATTGAGTCCCAGCTCTGCCTCAGTAAGTCATCTATGAAAAGGAAAAATGATTCCTTCCGTGTGGATGGATGTGCCTGTAGCGAACTTCCAGAGGCACTCATTAAATGTTGCTTTTGTCCCCTCCCTCTCCAGATGTCTGTGGCAGTGACCAGGGCACAGCCCTCCAATCTCAGTCACATCCACTCCCAACCCTTCACAGCCACCAAAGGCAGCCCAACCTGCCCTCTTTTATCCACTTGCTAAGCCTTGGTCCAGCAGGATACTTACGCTCTTGGGGCCTCAGTTTCACTGACTGTGCAGTGAATACACTGAATGCCTGTGAAAAATGCGTTGCAGACTTCCAGGATACAAAGTGGTCCCGGCCCAGTGCCAAGCTAAGTGGAGCACCAGTTGCCAACTTCACTGTTACTGGGAAGGTGAATTCCCTTTCTGGGAACTGGGAGAAGAACTTCTGCCCCGGACAGCTGTCCTATCCCCAAAGCTTGCTTCCACCAAGGGCTGTACTGCTGGAAAAGGCTGTATAGAACTATGGTCAGATTCCAGGGAACAGCACAGAGGAGAGAGGGCCCTAAGTCCAGGGGTTGCCGTGGGAGGGTCTCTGGATCACCCTTATGTACCCCACTTCTGCCCAGCAGGTAGGCCAGCAGGCCCACAAGCCCTAGAGAAGTAGAAGGATCAGCCATCAGCCCCCACCTGGGGGACCAGAAGGCTCCAAGTGGGGACTGAGAGCAGGCCCTGAATGGCCCGAAGGAGGTGGCAGCATGTGGGTTTGGGATGCAGGGATGACCTTATGCATCACCTCAACCCACTCCCAAGGTCTGGGAACTTGCAAGGCACCCTGGATGGTGACCCAGAAACCCAGCTGCCAGCAGCTCCTGCCTGGCACTGCCCACACCGAGCTCACGTCTCTGGCAGCAGCTCACGCTCCCCAGCTCCCCCTAGAGAGCCATGCAGACTCTGCAACTCTGAGCAGCAGTGTTTCCAGCCAGCCCCACCTCGGGCTGAGTTAAGGGGTGGTGTCAGCAAAGGTTCGCCATCACATTCACGTTGCCGACTCCCACCCCCCAGGGTATTCTAGTCCCCGAGGACCGTGGATTCTTAGTGGCTGCTTTCTGGAAAGAGAGTGAGAAAACAAAGAACCGCCCACACTATGAAGGACTAGGCCTTGGAGCACACAGGAGCCCCAGGATTTACAGGGTGGCAGCGGGAAAGGCCTACAGGCTGAGCGAGGAGGCTGGCAACCAGGCTTATGCCAGGTTGGTGGGAAGGGAACAGGCTGGGCCCTCCCCGCCGCCATCTCCTAGCCAGATTCCAGACCAGCAGGCTCGCCCTGCTCCGCCGGCCTCCCGCCTCCGCTCTCCCGCCAGTGGCTACCTACCCC
>RJWH01001771.1:0-14648 GCA_004363575.1 Solenodon paradoxus
CACTGATGGGTGGGAGGGGCTCAAGCAGGAGAGGGCAGGGTGGGAGAGTCCTCCCATGGTCAAACCTGACCTGGACTGTGCCACCCACAGGCCTGTTCTCACGGTGTCACTTGGAACCAGGTGAATTCTGGCTCCCAGTGGCATCCGAGGTGATTATCTCAAGGAAGAACAACGTGGCATTAATGAGAACAGTGATGATAACAGCTGGCATTCACTGGGCACGCAGGATGTGCCAAGAGCTGCCACATACTTTCCCGTGGGGACAGGTCACTTTTCTTCTCTTCTCTGAAAGATGGGCCAGCTGTCAGCGAGTGCTTCCCACCCCTCTCCTTCCACCTGGGGCAGAAGGCTGGTCCTGCAGGGGATGTGGGTACTTACGGTTGGAGGTGAGTCTGTCTGCTCCCCCGAGAGCGTTAAAAGCTCCGTGGACGTTCTGAACCTGTGGAGAAGCACAGTGAGGGGACTGAGCCCTGGGTGCTGCCACCTCTGGGCCTGCACCTGGCTTAGAGACCCGCCTTTGTGTACCACGGGGATTTAGCATGTCTGTCTCTTGAGAAGTTTAAGGAGAAAGAGAAAGACACAGCACAGGTGTGGTGCAAGCAGGCGCTGGCCTGATTCCCTGATGGGTCCCAACTAGGTGCCACTCGGCCTTGGGTACCTCACGTCACCTCATTTAATGCCCCTGATGAGGTTTCAATGGGCCCGTTTTACGGAAGAGCAGAGAAGGCTTGGAGAGGCACCGAGAATGTCCTGCGTCCTGTTGGTAAGCCAGACCACCTACAGTGGTCGCGCCAAACTCTGAATTCAGGGTTGTCTGACCTCCAGTCTGTGGTCTTTCTATTCAGCCATGTAGAAAACTCAAGTGAGGTGGCTCTGGGTCCCAGCACGCTCCTCCGGAGGCCCCACAGCCGAGGGCGCACTGTGATTACTAAGGGAACGGACAGCAGTTGCGAGGAGACCCCTCCTCATGCCAGCCAGCCTGTGTCCCCTGACAGAGGAGGGCTAAGGCCACACCCCACGTCTTCCGAGGACAATGGGAAACCACGTCAGCCTCCAGGAGACTGTAAAGCAGGACAAGTCACACTCAGTAGGTGGGCCATGCCACCATGACCATGCTTTACGTGTGCAATAAATACTGGTTGCACAGATGTTTCCCAGTAAACCCAATGCCCTGCTCCTGCCTGAGGGCGGATACTTCTGCGTCCTCTCAGCAGGCTCCGATGAGCCTTCTTTCCCCGGCCCCTGGTCTCTGACATCCAGGACACTATTCTGATGTCATGGACATTTGCTGGTGCATTTTCTCTAAAAGTAACTCTGAGGGTTATTTATATTAAGATGACCCCTTTCTAAGAGAGGGGTGATGTGTAAGATGGCCCCTCCCATGACTTCCCGGTTCTGTGCTTGGCCACACCCTCCTTAACCTCAGAGCTCACCTCCTCCTGAAAGCCCTCCCTGACTTCTCAGGCTGGGTTATATTGATTTACTGCCCCAAATCCTATACCTGCCCTCGTCCTTTATTATCATGTTTATTTACATTTGCTCTCTTCTGGGTGAGAAGCTTGTAGTGTTTATCCATCACTGTAACCCCAGGGAAGAGCACAGGGCGTGACTGGAGGCACAGTAAAAGAAGAGCAAAGACCAGGCATACTTGGTTTCTTGCAGGCTGTATGACCTTGGGCAAGTGACTAAACCTCTGAAATCAGTTTTCACATCAAGTGAAATAAATCCCATCCATTCAGCATTCTTGAGGGAGTGTTCGTCACTCTCTGGATAACCAAGTACAGCTTCAGTGCAGGTGGCGGGTGTCAGAAGTTCCCATGAGGCAGGTGTGTGGTGTGGGCTTGAATTCTGGCTGGTTCACCAATGAATGCGTAACCCAGGACCCATGACGGCGTGCCTCAGTTTCCCTACGTGCCTGCCTTCCAGGGCTGTAGCAAGGACTGGGTGAGCTGGTGGACACACAGGCAGCTGGACTATGGCCCAAAGTTCTATCACTGGGGGTGGTGACCAGCCCACAAGTCTGACTCCTCCATGGCCATGTGAGCCCTGTGAGGGCTGGGGCAGAGCGAGGGCACAGGTGACAGCGATGGCAAGAGCTGACTTCACTGACCACTGATGCGGTGCCGGCATTATTCTTAGAGCCGTATGGGCAAGAACTTACTTTGTAGTGATACAAACCCTCTAGGAGGCAGGTGCCACTACTGCTCCCATTTTACAGCTGAGACAACTGAGGCCGGCCCAGCCAGAATAAAGAATTTGGCCAAGGTCACACAACTAGTGAGCGGCAGAGCCTGGATTTGAACCCAGAAAGGCAGGCTGGAGAACTTCCACAGTGTCCCCAGGATGGAGACCTGGGAAGATGTGGGTGGTGTTAATTCACCTGCAGGAAGTGGGTCCACGGTCCTGGGCCCCAAGTGTGTGGACAGATTGTCCGGCTCATGGCACCAGGGAGGCTGACCTTCTCGGTCCCTGAGCCCTGTCTCCAAGAGGAAAGAGAATCTCCGAGACCTCCAAAGGGAGTGGAAAGGCGATGACCAGTCCCCTCGGCTGTGCCCCGGTGCCCACAGGGAAGGAGGCACAAAGACCGTGAAGAGAAGTTCAAGCATGCATGTGGGTGCACACACGCATGCATGCAGGGAGGCGGAACCAGCGCTGCAGCCCGAAGCCAGAGTGGATTCCAAGTGGCTCTGCCACAGCAGGACCCTCTCTGGGACTGTTTCCTCATCTGCAACATGCGAACCACAGAAAACACCTGCCCTAGATCAGTGGATGGAGGCCGCATGTGTGTGGGGGCGGATGGTGCGGACGTGAGGGTGTCTGCCCTGGGGGCTGAGAGTGAGCGTGTGTCTGTGTACGCAAGACTGCACAGGTGGGGGGCAATGCTTGTGAGAACACCATCCACCAGGTGTGCGTGCAAGGTGTGTGTACCTGGGGGAGGGTGCAGAGTGGTATAAGGGTGTGTGTGTGGGTCTGTGTCCGGAGGACCCCCACCTTCCTACACCAGCCAGGAAACGGTGGGGCGTCAGGAGTGGGGTCCTCATTCTAGCATCAGGGCTGGAGCAGCACTTCCCCCTTCTGAGCTTCAACCCCGTCACACAGGCGCCACCACTGCGGGTGGAGAAGAGAAGTCACCCCCTCGCCAGCAGACGGCAGCGATCACATGGTGAGACCTCACGCCTCTTGGCTGCTGACTCATAGGACAAGGACTCGTGGAAGACATCAGTCAGCCGTCACCCTGATGAAACGGAGGGTCACTGAGCAGCTCGGCAGACGGGCTGTGCGGGGAGCAGGTGGAACTTGGACAGACCGGCCAGGAGACCCTGGACAAAGGTGGAGTCTGCTCCTGCCGCATCAGGCTGCCCTGCACAGGGAGCATTTGTCCCTGACAGAGTCCCTTTCCCCAGACCCCTGGCTCCACTGGAGGCTTCAAGTCCAACATGCTGCTGATGAAACAGCGCTGCCACGCTCCAGGAATAACACCGAGGGGTGTCGGACAGAGCAGAGGCACCCGGGGGACAGCCCCTGTGGAAGGCATTTCTCTGGGTCCAGGGAGGACAGAAGGTTCAGGATGACACAGCTCCCACTCCCCTTAAGGGTGCCCCGCTCACCTGTAGTGTGTCCCCAAAGGAGAGCTTGTGGATGACGTGGGTCATGTCTGGGTTCTGCGGCTGGGCAGTGGCGCTGTGTGTGGACACATGGAAGTTGCCTGGGACCTGGAGGGGAGAAGAAGTTGCAGGAGCTGGGCTGCTGCCACAGAGGGCAGGTGCAGGTCTTCCCCCAGCAGTCAGACCACTCGGGACTTGGACCTGGGCTCGGTCATTTTTTTTTTTTTTTTTTTTTGAAAGGAAAGGTACAGGCAGAATGAAGGTGAGTAGGCAGAGAGGCAGGAAGAGAGAGGAGGAAGAAGCATCTTTATTTTATTCCCATTTCGTTGCTTACGCTCCCCACCCCAGACCTGGGACTTGAACCCAGGAGTATGTGGCTTGCTTCTCTCAGAGGTGATTGACTTAACCACTACTCCCCCAGGGTGTGCTATTTCTTCTCTGTGAGACTTCGAGGAGCCACCGCCCCTCTCCACGCCTCAGGTTCCTCATCTGTTCCCAAGGGGCTTTATGGGACAGGGGCAGAGAATACACGGAGGGCCACACAGGTGGGCACCTGGCACACAGCCAGGGTGGGAAATGGCAGCAGCTCCACTGCAGCTGGTGGGTTGGAGGATCAGCTTCAGGCCTGTAGAATAACGGGTCTCCCGTGGCCTCCAAATCAATACCGTCACCCACATAAATGTGCTCCATCACCCTAGATGGGGGTCCTGGGGAACAGGAGTGCAGGGGCCTCCCTTCCTCCCTGCGCGCCGAGTCCTGGCAGAGCGTAGCCCGTGAGAGTTCTCAGCTATGTCTACGGAGTGAACAAGGCTGAGAGCCTGTGGCAACGAGCTCCCCTTCACCAAAGGCCTCCACTTCAAGCTGCGCAGACCTGCCATCCGCTCCACCAGCATCTGATCATGTCGCCACTGTTCCCCTAGACTGGACAGTGGAAGCCTCCCCACTGGGCTATCAGGGATTTTCCTGACAGTGGCCAGAGATTTTGAGACCCTACATTTGATCCCCCATCCTCTGATCAGAACCCCCAAGGCATCCAGGGCCTCGTGTCCTCGGCTTACTCCCTCTGGCCAAGCTGGCCTCTCTGCTGGCCAGGAGCAGCCCAGGCATGGTCCCACCCCAGGGCTTGTGTGATCACACTCCCTTCCTGGAACCTCCTTCCACATGGCCTCCACTCAGGGTCCTCAGCCCCCATTTCTGAACCCCTTGCTCCGCTAAAACACTCAGTATCACCCAGTCCTTATCCTCACCTTGTTCTCAACTGTTTCCTCCCGGAAGAAAGGAAGCGCCGTGCCAGTGGGGTTTTGTCTCACCTGTGGTTCTACCCCCCACCCCTCCCGGTGCATACATAACAGGATCTTGATAGATTTTTATTGATGAATGCAGGGACACATAAGTGACATCAAGCCTTTAAAACAGCATTTTGGACTTTGGCACCTGGTAATTCTTTTTATGGAAAAGGAAACAGGCCCTGAGCAGGGAAGAAACGAGTCAGGACCACGGGAAAGGCCCCTGACTCAGCTAGGGCATCCCAGAGGAAGGATCCCCCTGCGTGAAGGCTCTGACGATGAATCTGCTTTTCTCAGAGTGAGGGGAAAGACATCTGGGCACAGGAACAGCATGAACAAGCGTGGAGTCAGAAACGGCCAGTGTGTAGAGATGTGCAGGGAGCTAGAGGAGGTCAAGGTTATTGAGTTTCTACTAAATGAGCGGCCTGGGGAATGGCAGCAGCAGGAAATAAAGAGGTATGAGAAGGAGGGGGTGCTGTTTTGCAAAGACCCCAAGTGGCACACTGAAAAACTCAGGTGTTGTACTCTAGCTCAATCAAAGCTTAGTGAGCTGCATGAGAGGGAGAGAGGAAGGAATGGACTATGGCTTAGCACGTATGGAGTGGTCCTGTCTTCACGAGGGCCTGAGCTGTGACATGACACAGGAGGTGCCAGGCTGACCGGTGGTCCAATTCAATTACCTGTGGTAGGGGAGAAGCTGAGTTCCTCACATGCAGCTCTACTTCTTAGTCAGGGGCCTTGGGCCAAGTCAGTAACACAGTGCCTCAGTTTTCCCATCAGCAAAATGGGATGATAACCACAGCAGGATGTCAGGAGGATTAAATGAGGCTAATGGCAGCTGTTTTGGGACTGGCTTATGGGATGAACGCGTTTGTTATTAGAACCAAGAGAAAAGGACCCTTCCAGAAGAGGGAGCAGCAGGTACACAGGCAGGGCACGGGGAAAACTCACATTAAATTTTTTAAAATTTTGGTGCACCCTGGTGGAGCAGCTGTTGGGTCAATCATCTCCAAAGAAGCACAGGCCACAGACCCTTGGGTATGTGAGTCCCAAGTCCGGGGGTGTGGGGAGGGGGGTTAGAACCAGTGTGAACAACTAAATAAAAATAAAAATGCTGCTTCTTCCTCGCTCTTCCTGCCTGCCTGCCTACTTGCCTTCATTCCTGTGGCACCTTTCCTTTAAAAAAATAAAAAGAAAATTGAATTTCAATTTTACTTATGTACATGATATCTGGCTACATCTATAGTACAAAAACTTCACACAATAAAGTCAGAACTAATGTCTCTGCTGCCTACCACCCCAGAAGTAAGAAAACGATATATCCGGCCCGTGTCCTTGAGTTTGTTTCTGCGGCGACAGGGGCCGCCCGTGGACAGCTCAGAACCGGCTTGGGGCCTGGCCTTTGGGCTCAGTAAGTCAAGGAGGCTGGCTCCCTCACTTGCCACCCGCCGCTGGCCCCACGAGGCTGTGACTCAGTGACCTGCTCCCCTCCACACGAGCCCTTCGCAGGTGGCTGACTCATGCCAGGACACGCTGGGCTGAAGAAAGAACAGACGACGCCTGTGACTTAAGAACCTACGTCAGTGTCTCTGACAGATTTTAAAAACATATAGATGGAGCCAGGCTTCACACCCTGGCCTATCCTGCCCTCCCCTCGAGGGGGCTGCGTGGGGGCTGCGTGATTAAGCCAGGCATCTGGGCTGAACATGTGAACTCTGACATCTGGCTGCAGGCTGACTTCCTGATGGATGGATAAGGAGGCCCACCCCCACCACCCCAGGTCAGTGTCAGCCTGATGCTGGGAGATATCGGGGTGGCCCCCCGGCTGTGAACTTTTCCACCCAGCTATTGTTGCTGGCTTGCTTATCTAAGCGCCCTGGGCTGAGAAGAGCAAGGGGAGAGAGGGAGCAGGAGGCTAAGTAAGTGGGCTCCAGAGCCCAGTCAGGATGTGCACCTGGCATGGGGGCCCCCACTCTGCCCCTGGCCCCTGCCTGGAGTCTCCACCTCAGTCACAAGTGCTCTGACCAGTGGGGCCCATCTGCTCCAGACCGCAGCTCGGCACCCCGCCTTGGAGGAAGGGATCACGCTGCTCTCTTCCTCACAGCACTTTGTACGCACTGCCTGTGTGTCTCTCTCCACCAGAACAGATGCTCTGTCATTGCCAGACCTTGGCCCATCTCCTCAAGGCCTCGGCCCGGAGCCCATAACCCACCCCAGAAGACAGAAGGAGCTGGATGAAACATTTTGGAATCAATGAATGTGCCACCGCTCATTCAATCCTCACACAAGCTTTGCGAAGTGGCTTGCGCCACTGTAGGACACTACCACTGGTGGAGGAACCCAAAGCTGTGAAAGGCAAGGCCGAGATACAGTGAGTGACTCATAGGGTGTTGTTTAGCAAGAGGGGGTAGAGCTGAAACAAGACGGCAGGGCCTGCCTGGGGGAGCAGCGGTTGGGTCAGCCGCCTCCGAAGGAGCGCAGGCCATGTACCCCTGGGTTGAAGTCCTGGGTCCGGGGGAAACACCCAGGGCGAACAACTAAATAAAAATAACATGAAAAAGATGCTTCTTCCTCCTCTCTCTTCCTGCCTGCGTGCCTGCTGGCTTTCCTTCCCACCAGAACCTTTCTTTAAAAAAAAAAAAAAAAAGAATGCAGGGCATAGGGCTACAAATCTATCCCCTTCTCTCCAGCACTGACTTCTCCAATGGAGAGAAGAGTAGCTCCTTCCTGAAGCAGCCAGCAGGGGCTGCAGACCTCAGGGGCCTGGGGCCCCCACACAGATCCTGCGCGGAAAGCACCAGGGGTGGGTGGACCCTCGGCCAGCAGGGGCCTGGCTGGGGGCGGTTGGGCGGCGCACAGCTGAGGGACCCAGAGTGGGCGCGCAGGGCTCACATAGGCCACTTACCTTGTTGATGCTGAACTGCCCCTCGAAGCGGCAGCCTGCCCCGCTGTTGAGTGGGATCTTCATGGACTTGTCAATGTGCCCCACTTCGTGCCTGCCCATTTCATCCTGGATGTCCAGCCCGACCACTGCAGGAAGCAACAAAGAGTCACAAACACCCCAAGAAAGAGCTCTTCTCAGGAGCTCCCCCTCCACCCACTCACAGGCAGGAGGGAACTGGGGCCCCAGGGTTCACAGTCAGGAGTCCTGAGCCACAGAGAAGAAAGTGGATCAGCTAAGAGAGAGCAATCCCCCATTCCTGGAGGACTCAGGGTTGCAGGATGCCCGGCTGCAGGGAGGCCGCAGAGGGTGAGGGTTACAGGGCATCTGGGCCCGGCCGTGCCTCTCACCAGTTGTGTAATCCTGGCTGAGGCACTTAACCTCTTCATGCCTCGGTGTCTTTCTTGGTAAAATGGGGCTGATGATAATCAAAGCCTCCTTAGAGGGCTGTGAGAATCAGATAGTTAATATTAAAGGGCTACATAATGTCAGCACTCACTATATCTCAGTCTCTGGGTAAGCGGGGTGAACAGGCTCAGGCATTCATTCATTCACTCATTCATTCATTCACTCATTCATTCACTCACTCACTCATTCAGTCACACTTTCCTTGACCCAGTGCCTGTCCCTCCCAGCCCTCTGGGAACCTGATCCCTTTTCTGAGCTTCTCATTACACAAACTAAGAAACCTGGAGGTTGGAATCCTGGTCTCTCACCTCACTGTGACTCAGCTTCCCCGTCTGTAAAATGGGCAGGCTCCCGCCAATGGCATTCCCTGAGACGGTCCCAGCAGCAAAGGGAATGAGTGGCATCCCTATATGCTGTGGAAGTGCAGGATTGTGTCTGAAAGAAGTGCTAGGAAGGAGGTTGCAATACAGAGGAAGGGCAGCTGGAAGTAATTCTCAGTGAGAGGCGAGAAAGGGCCCATTGCGGAAGGGGCTGTGATGTAGCATGAATGGCGACACTCATGGTTCTGAAAGACATGACAAATGCTGATGGCATAATGTTCAGTTGAGAAGAAATGAAACAGGTCCCATTTGACTCAGCGGTTCCAGGCCTGCCTGAGAGAGTCGGTCCTCCAGACACATGTCCAGCCATGGGCTCAAGCTTGCTCTGGGCAGCCCTCTCGGAAATCATGACACCTGGAAGCCACCCAACTGCTGGTCCACAGGGGAGTGGGCAGCGGACAAGGCCCCTCTGGCACGCCGTGTGGCAGGCACAGAGAAAGCACTAGAGCTCTGCGAGGGGCGAGGCAGTGTGCGCGGACAGGGGGCTCAGTGTGGGCTCCAGGGCTTGCCACCATCACGATCCCTGCCCAGCCCCTCACAGGCCACAGCCCTGCCAGCAAGTTCCCTAAGCTTTCCAGGCCTCAGTTTCCTCCTCTGTCCTAGGCTCATGGGATTGACACAAAACAGCACTGACATGCTCAACACTCTTCTAAGAGCCTTTTGTGTCTGAAAGCTTTGTGGGCTGTTATCAGGACAGTGTCGGAGCCATCTCGGATGGGGGGCGAGGGGGCCACGGAGGGACGGAGAGGATCGGCACGTTGCCTGGGTCCTCACAGCTAAGACATTGCACAATGGCACCCGGGTGAGACCCGGGGAGTCTGGATTCAGAGGCCACACGCGTTGGCCACTCTGTTACGACCTGCTCATCTAAATGCCACATCTGTCCGGCTAAGGCCTGGCCTGGAGGAGAAGCCGCACACATGGAGCTCCCACCATCCTTTTACTCACACACGAGAAACAGAAGCAGCGCTCCAAGATACGAAGCCCCAAAGTCAAAAACCCCAGAGGGGTCCCCTAGAGTAGGGTTCCAATTATGTAAAAAAAGGAAAACAGAAAAGGCCAAACGGGGTCCGTGTGTGCTGACAGGCAGGCAGACACATGCATGCACACGGGGGTGGGGGACAGGGGTCCCCACCATTAGCAGAGGCTTCCTCCGGGGAGGGGTGGGGGGGGTCTGGTATTTTGGGGAATAAATACTTCTGTTACTTTTTTCTTGGTATATTTCTGTGTTTTGAACAACTATGGTTTTTTTTTTTTTTTTTAAGAATGAAGTGCATTCCTGTATGAGTTGTGTAACCCAAAACAAACACACGCACACACAGAGCTATTTTTAAAAGCAGGATATGCGATCGCACACACGACATGATCTCAGCCATGTTCAGAAATACACAGAAAGGAAAGCCAGCGGGACAGCATGGCGTCAAATGTCCACTGACCCCGGAGTGGGGGCAGGGAGATTTATGGGTGATTTCTTCTCTCCGCGCTGCATTTTTCTGAAGGCGCCATGATGTGCATGTGTGTTTTTCCATCGTAAAATGTTGAAGTTCTTTTTCAAGGAAAGCCAGGATGTGTGGCTTTATGGAGATCTGCCAGGGTTCGGGTTAAGGTCCCGCAGAGTGGTGGGCCAGGCAGGTGGTCCAAGCCACCAGCATGTGGTTGCCTGGGCCATCGGTGGTCACTGCCTGGTGCTGGGATGGGCCCTGGAAAGCACATCCTTTCCTCTGCTGGCCCCCTGACCCCAGGCCTCTGGCCTGACTAAAAATTTCCTTGGTTCAGGCATAAGATCAACTCCTATGAAAGAAGCTGCCAGATGAATTATTTTTCTAAGAGAAAGAAAAACATAAACAAAAACAAAAACAAAACTGACCTATTTCAACAGATCCCCAGGCTGGGGGTCCCACTGTGGGTTTAAAATTGTGATGAAATGCCCACCAAAAGGCAATAACCCAGGCACAATCTCTCCCTCTCCAGTGTTCTGCCCTCGGCTGTGTCCTACAGGAAACTGGGAAGGACCAGGAGGAGGAGAAGGACCCGAGCTGGGACAGAAGGGTGGCTGGACCCCAGGCTGGAGGGCACAATCCGTCTGCTGGCTAAACAAGTCTAGGCATCAGCTGATCAGTCTTCCCAACAACCACGGGCAATCAAGAGTGAAACTCCCATTGTACAGACAGGAAACTGAGGCTCCGAGGTCACCTTAGCCAGTTTAGTGAGCAAAGGAGCCAGAATTCGATTCCAAATCAGACTTCCAATGAGTTTTGTTTCTTATGAGTCATTCATCCTCTGGACTGAAACACATGAAACAAAACTTGGCAAAAAGGAGTGTGAAGTGGGGAAGGAAGTGCTCTTCCTCTCCTGGTACAGATGCTCTGTTCCTACCCGCTTCACTGCAGTGCCCCAGCTGCATCCTTTTCTGGGGACCGCTCTTGGCTGGCTGGAGGTGTCTTCGCCGTGGGAGGCTTGGAAGGTTATGACCCCGTCCCTTCCTGAAACGCCACCCTAGCCCAGGATTTGGATAACAACGCCTAGTCCTCTTGCCACCTGGGTGGGACAAACTATCTGTCATTCACGCCCCACAGCTCTGGGATCAGATCAGATTTCAGCTGAACACACATCTCTGCTCCTCTCTGTCTCATCAGGCCCTTACAGCTTCCCACTAAGGACCCCCCTCCATACATCTCTAGCAGAGAATCTCAAGCTCTGCTTCTTGGGAACTTGACACAGAAACACCCCCTCACCAAGCCCCTACACACACACACACACACACACACACACACACACACACACACACACACCCCAACATGGGTTTTCTTCAGAAGCAGTACCTTTTAGCCGTTTGTGTTTTGGTTCTCCCGGTGCATGAACAGTGGATTTACGTTCTCAAAAGATAGCGGGAAGACTCTCAGGCTACTTTTGTTTTGTATAGCTTGCCCTGTTGGCTTAACTTGTCCCAGGTAGCTCGCTATTTCTGCGGGCACAGCTGTCTCTAGGAGGTGTCTGGCTGGAAGCGAGAGCCCTCGGGAATACTCACATTCGCAGTGCAAATTGGGTAAGCTGATGTTCAGGCTGACGTCAATTTTGCCCCCGCTGTCCTTGTCTGGGTCATCAACGTAGAGCTCATTCACACTGAGGGGGACAAGAACAAAAGCCCTGGTTGGCGTGCCCTGGTGGAGGAGCAGTTTGGTCAGCCAGCTCTGCAGGAGTGCAGTCCACGTACATCTCCAGGACCTGGGGTCACAGCCGAGTCTCCAGGGGAACGAGCAGTGGTGAACAACTAAGTAAAATAAAATAGAGTGCTTCTTCCTTCTCTTTTCTTCCTGCCTGCCTGCCTGTTTGTCTTCATGCCTGCCTGCACCTGTCCTTTAAGAAAAAGACAAACACAAAACCTTGGTTAAGTGTTGAGGTGGAGACACTCATCCTTGCTGCAGGGATGGGACAGCCAGGGGCCACTTTACTTGGTGACCACTGCTCGGTTCACCCAGACTCCAATCTGGGCGAGAGCTGCGTCGTCAGCTCAGGCACAGGGGAGCTGATCTCGATAATGCACCCCCACCCCCCGCATGCCAGCCTTACCACTTAAGAGACAGGTTTCGCAAAGAACAGAGGAAACAAAACCAACCTTTGGACACTTGCAATAGAACTGAGGTCACCAGTAGCGAATGGGACAGGGAGGCGGGTAAGTGGTGGCAGAGCCCACTGCACAGTGGGGAAGAACACTGGGTGATGTGGTGGAGGGCAGGGTGTGCTGACATATGTCTGAGGAATGGGGAACCTGCACCCGTGGGGAACCTGCACATAGGAGTTTATTTTAATGCGTAAAATCAAAGTTGGTGCAATAAAAATAAAAAAGTAAATAACCTTTAAAACTAGCACAGCTTTCAGAGTCAGACTGATTCAAATTCAAATGCCAGCTAGGTCACTTTCTCTGTAAAGCCATGTGGAAAAGGGAGGTACCATCAGCTCTGCTAGCAGGGGGGTCTGATCACCCCCAGGAGAATTGGGGCCTGCACAGGGATCAGGGTCTGGCACCCACAGGCACACAGCCCCTGACTGCTCCTCTCTTGAGCTCCCTCCCACCCAGCTGGGAAGTCGGGAAGGCTTGTCGTCTGTCCTGGTTCTCCTGAAGGCCTGGGGCGGGCCTTGGGGCTGAGACACTAGAAACTGCATCAGCTTCTGGTGGTTGCCGGTGGCACAGGATCACACGTCTAATTCCCTCACACTTCTGAAACACAGAAACAGGTCTGCAGGGAAGCTTCTGGAGCTTCCAGGGAGAACTCATTTTCTTGCCTCTATTGGTCACCCCCACCCGTTCCTGTTCAGAGCCCTTAATTCACTTTCAGAGCCAGCAGCTCAGGGTCTCCTCTCCTCCAGCTCCTGCCTGGCTCCTCTTAGGACTCATGATTTCCTGCCCCACCGCCCCCAGTTCACCCCTCACCCCTGCACCCTCCAGGCTAACCCAGGATCCCCTCTCCAGCTCATGACCCTGGGTGCTTCTCTGCAGCTGCTAAAGAAGATGAAACTGTGCCCTTTGCCACAACCTGGATGGAACCAGAGGGGGTCATGCTCAGCGAGATCAGTCAGAAAGGAAAAGAGAAGCAAGGGATGGTTTCCCTGCTGTGTGGACCTGGCTGCTGGGGGCCAGGCATCCTCTTGGGATCTGCCAGCAACATGGATTGGTTGCTCTTTGTTTCTGAGCACCTTTCAGGCATGAGGGACCCTGAGAAAGCATTCAGAGGTGGCCTCTGCCTTCATGTGGCTTAAAGACATGACTGGCCTCCTGCATAATACCTTACACCTACTGGGATTCCAATCATGCGTTGCTTAATGATGGGGACACAGTGTCATTGGGCAACTTCACCCTGGAACGAATGTTACAGATTTCAATTAGACAAACCCGGACAGGACTGCCTATGACACACCTAGGTTGCATGGTGCCGCCACCTCAGTTGGATAGGCGTCTGCCACTGACCAAAAAATCGTTCCGCCACGCATGACAATTTAGACAGCAAGTCGCGGGAGAGGGTGACAGGGAGGTGACTGATGGCCAACTGACCTGTGGGGAGGGTGGGCCACAAGGGCTTCTCTGAGGCGGTGGGAGTTGAGGTCTGAAGGAGATGGCACAGGACAAGTGTCCGGACAGCGTGCGCAAGGTGTGAAGGGGGGTTGGGACGCAGTGGAGCAGGAGGGCGGGCGCAGGGCAGGCTGGCTCTCAGGCTGGGGACACTGGCATGACTGACTGAGTCACCGTAACAGGCTCCCACTGGCGGCTGCAAGGAGGACCAATTGGAGGGGATGCTGTGCCTTCCGCAGACCCAAGAATGGTGGGGATGGAACAGATAGAGGGATTCAGGGAAGAGAGTGCTGGCGAGGGTGAGGCCGGACTCTGCAGAACCTGGCATGGATGGGAGTGTGTGTGGGGAGGGCTGGAGGGACGCCACTGCCACGGTTCTTTCTGGAACCACTGTGGGGCTGGAAAGCTGCAGAAGAGGAGCAGAACTGTTGGGACCTGGGGCCACGCTGAGCTCCGGTGTCTAAGTCCCAAGCGACTCCCTGGGGGAGAGGGCACTGCAGCTAAACCCCAGCCTGTGGGCAGCCCGGATGCTCCAGCAGGCCGGGCTTGGTTCTTCAGAACATGAACTGGAGCCCTCGGGGCCTGCTCGCAGGCTGTGAAATAAAGTGTTGCCGGCGCTCTACGCCTGCAGGGCAGGACGGCCTTGTGAGTGGCCACTTCTTTGGGAATCAATGAGTCCGGCCAGGGCCAGGGCATTTCCTTTTTACTAAGACCCTGGCATTGTCTCTAGCACTGAGCATATGCTCCGTTAACAAGAAATAGGGGGCTTAAAAAGATGCCCGGTGTGCGTCCTGATGGATGAGAAGGTACAGTCCGCATCCATCCCAAGAACCTGGGTTTGCATCCCCAGGTGGCGGGGAGCAGCCAAGATGAACACCTTAATAAAATAAAGTGTTTCTTCCTCCTTTCTCTTCCTGTCTGCGCCTTTCCTTCAAATAAACAAACAAAAAAAGGGTGGGC